>CM055829.1:34251590-34268378 GCA_029582265.1 Zoroaster sp. YZ-2022 | reverse complement strand
CAATTTTCTGTGTATAAAACATAATACGTTTGATTTGTGAAATTTTCCACTTCAAATTTACCGGTACCCAAGACTCAATCTACATGTTTTCAAATCGAATGGCCCCGGCCCCTCACATGGTGCACTGCCTTCGCGCACACTGTGTGCCTTTTCAAAGTCAAATTTCGAAGTTTGAAGTCAAGAACTCAAAAATATAAACAAAACAAAACCTGTGTTTAACAGTACAACAAAATGCTTGGGATACTTTTATTCTGAAGCAAAATTCCTTGCTGATAGGGTATACAAATGTCTTAATATCATATGTCAACCAATGGGATGCATAAAGTTGTTAAGAACAAAAGTGCTAGAAACAAGTGTATGAAATGTTGAAATAAAGTTGTTGAAAGATTATTATAAAGTTGAATGTGTGATGTCTTTTTATTCTTTAGGTACTTGTGCATACTGCTAGATCATTGTCTTTGAAAAACATGGTATGTGGTTTCAGTTCCAATGCATTTCAATCTTAAAATGACAGTCAAGGAGAGAGAAACAAAGAACTAGATATAAGTTTTTGTCACAACAAAAACAAGGTGTTCGGTTGAAGTTAAAATGGTTTACGTCATCAATTCGAAGTGTTGGAGAAGTCAAATGTTAACGTCTGTTGAAGTTCTCGCGAGAAGTTTATGTGAATACAATACAATACTGAATTTAGAAATTATTTTAATATTAAACTTTGACTTCCGGTTTTGGACAGGAAGTAAGGTCAAATGGGGTCACCTTTGTGTAAATACTTTTGACAATTAACAATCTGTACAATGGTACAAAATGTCAATTTACCTCCTGTGGTTGTTGAGATATGATTTTTTAAATATTAAACTTTCACTTCCGGTTTGGACAGGAAGTAAGGTCAATTGGGGTATAAATATTTTTGACAATTAAGTACAATGGTACAAAAATTGTCAATTTACCTCTTGTGGTTGTTGAGATATGATTTTTTATATTAAACTTTGACTTCCGTGTGTGGACAGGAAGTAAGGTCAAATTAGGTCATCTTTTTGTAAAAATTGTTTTGACAAATAACGATCTGTACAATAGTGCAAAGATTGTGCATTTACCTCTTGTGGTTGTTGAGATATGATTGTTTTTAAATATTAAAATTTGACTTCCGGTTTGGACAGGAAGTAAGGTCAAATTGGGGTCACCTTTTTGTAAATATTTTTCAACAATTAACAATCTATACAATGGTGCAACAAATGTCAAGTTACCTCCTGTGGTTGTTGAGATATGATTTTTTTAAATATTAAACTTTGACTTCCGGTTTGGACAGGAAGTAAGGTCAAATTAGTCACCGTTTTGTAAATATTTTTGACAATTAACGATCTGTACAATAGTACAAAAATTGTGAATTACCTCTTCTGGTTGTTGAGATATAATTTTTTTAAATTATTAAACTTTGACTTCCGGTTTGGACAGGAAGTAAGGTCAAATTGGTGTCACCTTTTTCTAAATATTTTTTGACAATTACCAATCTGTACAATGGTACAAAAATTTTGAGTTTACCTCTTGTGGTTGTTGAGATATGATTTTTTTAAATATTAAACTTTCACTTCCGGTTTGGACAGGAAGTAAGGTCAAATTGGGGTCAATCACAACTCGTGTTTCATCTACTTGTTAAGTTCTAAGTACATGCCAAGTTTCAAGTTCATGTGAAGTTTGCAAGTATGTGTTTTTTGTAGACAATCTATTTTTGTGCAGTAAAGACCATTATATCTTCTGAACCACATGCCAGAAATTGATAATCATTGTGGCATATTCTCGAATTTTATCCGCGTTATAGTTCATCAAAAGAATGACCCCATATTGACCTCTACTTCCGGTTCAACAGGTAGTCTGAATAAAAATCAATATTTTAGGGTACAAAAACGATGTAATTAAAAATTTTCTGAAGTTTGTGCGTCAGATATCAAATATGAGGTCCAAAGTCTTAAAAAATATAGATTCACTCGCGTATAGCGCCCTCAAGTGACCGGTTTTAAAAGTGCATAACCAGTGTTCTCAGCGAAGAGATCGTGAGTCTTAATAGATTGACTTTGTGTATCATAAGTGTCAAGATCAGGGTTAGGCCTACAACTTAGGTTGAGGGTCGCATCATAACAATCATAATCCAACAACTGAACAGCCTTGTGTTCGTCCATATAGGACAAACACTAAATGTCTAGTTTTATTAGCTGTTACGACCTGATAGTCGGAACAGCTATTGTTTCTGTCAAGATTTTTAGCTGTTACGACCTGGTAGTCGGAATAGCTATTGTTTCTGTCAAGATTTTTTTATTTTTTATTATACATTATTCTTTATTTCCACCAAAACCCTATTGCCTTAACGTGTGAGAGGTCTTGGTGGCAAAAGTCCTTCTTAGGAATATCAGAAAGAGTAAAATCATATACCATATGGAAGCTTATGCCTTGACGTAGTTTGTAAATGTCATTAGACTAAAATTCTTAATTAATTAGCTTAGTTATAGTCACGTAAATATTTAATTAGGCAATCTTGTGTACAGCATATCTCAAGAAGTATACACCCGATCATCAAACTTTTTTCAGTTATACATTTGTGGGGTATTGTAGATGTGCCTTTTGGCCTGCAATGTCTTGTGACGTCATCATGACATCATTTGTAGCGCGTTTTGTATCTGTGTACAAAACACATGCACTGAAAAAGTTGATGTGACCAAGTCGCTTCTTTATTCGGCAGTAATTCTCCATATATTTTTGTACATTAATACACAAACAGATATGACGTGGGACTTGTTTGCGAGTCCAATTAATTACGATCTTTGAACGCAATAATAATACATAGGCCTTATACTAGTATTCCACACACGTGTAGTTATTGCATTCTTAACAGGCTTCAGGGCCAATTACTTTGTGCACAACACGTATGCATAATACACGTTATGGACCCGTTTTTCAAATCCTACATATGTTTAACTGATGCCGCTCTAGCTAGGCACCATTACTAACGTGTACGTGTACACACGTTGTGTAGTTATTTCATTACTAAGTAAATGACATGAAAGCAGAGCGTCCGATTCCTTTCAGTTTCTTTTTGATAATTACAATGATGAGTCCATTACATTGACGACGAGGATGAAAAGCTGATTTTAACTGTCACCGGTGAGCATTCTTTTCATATCATAGCATACATTTCTAGCAAAAAGGAAAATAGTAAAGAGGGCCGGACATTTTCGTAACGTTAAGTCCCATTGTTTTACGTACATGTAAGTGCAGCAATATACACATCGTTAGTTTAACCAGTAGCAATATGGCGGAACAACCACTACTACTAGCAGTGACCGTCGTAAATGAAACAAGGACTTTGAAAACTGAACCATTCACTCACTACGACGATCAGATATCAACCGGTAAGGCTTGGGGAGATTGGTTATAGGGAATTGAGCATGAATTCCGCTATTTTCGAATTACTAAACCGTATTTTGTAAAAAAAAAGTTCTCAAAAAATCTTCAGTTTGTGCACAAATTAACGTTAAGTACTAGTAGTAAAGTACCTATTTATTTGTATGCACGCATTGGGATAGTACTGACCATCAATCCCATAAACAGAATTGGTGTAAAGATGTTAAAGGGACAGTATCGTCACGATCAGAGCAGACTTTCTATAAACAGGGCATGGAATCGGCATCCTGGTTTAAAGATGAACACAGTGACTAAAATTACTGGCTCATTTATGCAGCAGTAACACGAATATGAGTATGACCTCATTATGTGAGTATTATTTTCAGTCACTGGGTTAAACTTGAAGTTGAACTCTGATTCCATGTCCTGTTGATCGTGACGATAAGCCCACCTTCAAGCAATAACTACCTGTTAGTCACATACAAGAAACACAATAGTGCATCTTTCTACAAGGAACACATCATTACCTTGTTAAGATCGCCTTACAAACTTATGAAGTCACAACACAATGTAATTTGAAGGATAACTGTACAATGAGTTCACTACCCATAAACTATTTCTTATAGCTCTGACATACACTTTGTCTTTCCACACTAATGTACAAAAGTGTGACATTTTAGGAACATGGGACATTGATAATAACATAAAGTACTTTTTACTCTTAACTTTTTTCTGTGTACATTCCAAGTGCCTTGAGGATTGTGCTTTTCAAAAATTAAGACAACTTTCTAAGTAATTAAGTAATTACAAGGGAATCTTCTTTAAGATATATATGTTTGTAACATGGACAGACATTTATTTAGAAATTGACTAAAAGTACTAATAGAACAGATTTATTCACTCACATGTCCCTTTATAATGCTATTCCCCTAAGGATTGTTACCTGAAAAATCAAGACAACCCTCCTGGTATTAAACAAATAACAGGGATCATCTTCAAAATATTCCTAATCCGTGCGACGGATTACTAAACCGTCTTGACAGTTGTTAAACCGTGTGAAGGGATTCCTAATCCGTGCGAACGGATTACTAAACCTTCGAGCGGATTGTTAAACCGTGCGAGCGGATTCCTAATCCGTGCGAATGGATTAAGGGGTCGTGCGCCGGTTTAGTAATCCGTTCGCGCGGTTTAGTAATCCGTTTGCGGTTTAGTAATCCGTTCGCGCGGTTTAATAATCCAATAAGGTCATCATCAGAACAACTACTTCCATTGACCTCCGCCATCTTGAATCAACTAGCGTGCGTGTAAGCGCATGCGTGTGGCGGATTGCTAAACCGTCGCGGTTGTTAAACCGTGCGAGCGGATTACTAATCCGTGCGAGCGGATTACTAATCCGTGCGAGCGGTTACTAAACGTCTTGACGGTTGTTAAACCGTGCGAGCAGTTCCTAATCCGTGCGAGCGGATTCCTAATCCGTCGACGGATTCCTAATCGTCTGACGGTTCCTAATCCGTCGACGGTTCTAATCGTCTGACGGTTGTTAAACCGTCTTGACGGATTACTAAACCGTGCGAACGGATTACTCCATTGAATTTTATTTCTTACCACTGTCCCTTCCCGGGCTTCGTAAAAAGGGGTTAGGGATGTAAATGAAAAAGCATTTGAGCAATTATTTCATTCTATTGTCGCTTTCCTGTCAATTTTCAAACATGTCTGTCCATGTTACAAACATCATGTCTTAAAGATGATCCTGTAATTTCTTAAGTACCAATATTATTTTCTTATTATTTGTTATGCACAATCATTAAATGCTAAGGAATGTTCAGGAATAGATTAGGACAAAATAGTTGCCTTTATTTGACCCTCCCATGTCACACTCCAATAGTTATCATATGTATACCCATTAGTGTGGAAAGACCCACTTATTATTTATTTTGTAAGTTCTTTAAAACAGTTTTCTATATATTTAATGAAGAGTTGTACTTTTTACAGATTTTGTTTGTGTCTCACTCAGCCCTGTAGTGGCTGTCTTCTACAGCCTGTGCATTACCAGTCAACAATTCTTAATTTGGTAGTTGACAAATCTATTAAGACCTGTCCACCATAAAACTCATATAAGCGCCCTCAAGTCACCGGTTTTAAAGTGACATAACCATTGTTCTTAGCGTTGCAATTGTATTGGGTCAAACTATACACCAAATTGTAAACTTAGTATGAAAAACTAAATTTCGTCATCGTGATGTCATCCGGTTTCCATTTACAGTCTCATGAATATTTAATTAGCAAATCCATTTTGAACCATACCTCAAGAAGTATACACTCGATACTTAAACTTTTTGCAGTTATAGACTTGATGGGTACTGTGAATGTGCGCTGTGGTATCGTGACCTCATAATGACCTCTACTTCCGGTTCAACAGGAAGCTTGAATAAAAATCAATATTTTAGGGTACAAAAACAATTCGATGAAGTTTCTTTAACATGTTAGAACAAAAATAGTACTGAGGAATTCTTATTATTTTTTTTGACTGCACCCAAACATCCTCACGAATGAATGCAAATAAACCACACATTATGAATCGTAACAGCTTTGTGTTCGTCCGAAGGACAAACACCTTGCAAAAACAAAGGTCAAGATCATTTCATGCAGACTCCTGTACCTTAACAACTTATCTGACATTAAATTCACAAACACGACCCCACTTTGACCTTTCCTTCCAGTCCAAACAGGACAAAACAAGACACCCTCAGTATCAGTCTCCGTTGAAATAGTTCATTGCATATACTCCAGTATCTAAGGTCAAGGTCATTAACTGTAAACAACACAACGTCATTAACGTGTAACAGCTCTGTGTTCGTCAAAAAGGACAAAAACCTAAATGTCTAGTTAGCTGTTACGACCTGATAGTCGGAACAGCTATTGTTTCTGTCAAGATTTTTATTTATTTTTATTATACATTATTCTTTCTTTCGGCAAAACCCATTGCATTAACACGTGCACTTTCTTAGACAAATGGCCTTCTTAGCGTTGTCAGAAAGAGTCAACTCATATACCATATGGAAGCTTATTCCTTGACTTATTTTCTAAATGTAATTAGAATAAAATTATTAATTAATTATCTGTTAAGACCTGATCGTAGGAAAAACTATTGTTTCTGTCAAGATTTTTATATGTTACGACCTTGTAGTCGTAATAGCTATTGTTTCTGTCAAGATTTTTATTTTTTTATTATACATTATTCTTTATTTCACAAAACCCTATTGCCTTAACGTGTGAGAGGTCTTGGTGGCAAAAGTCCTTCTTAGGAATATCAGAAAGAGTAAAATCATATACCATATGGAAGCTTATGCCTTGACGTAGTTTGTAAATGTCATTAGACTAAAATTCTTAATTAATTAGCTTAGTTATAGTCACGTAAATATTTAATTAGGCAATCTTGTGTACAGCATATCTCAAGTATACACCCGATCATCAAACTTTTCAGTTATACATTTGTGGGGTATTGTAGATGTGCCTTTTGGCCTGCAATGTCTTGTGACGTCATCATGACATCATTTGTAGCGCGTTTTGTATCTGTGTACAAAACACATGCACTGAAAAAGTTGATGTGACCAAGTCGCTTCTTTATTCGGCAGTAATTCTCCATATATTTTTGTACATTAATACACAAACAGATATGACGTGGGACTTGTTTGCGAGTCCAATTAATTACGATCTTTGAAGCGCAATAATAATACATAGGCCTTATACTAGTATTCCACACGTGTAGTTATTGCATTCTTAACAGGCTTCAGGGCCAATTACTTTGTGCATGCTGCGTATGCATAATACACGTTATGGACCCGTTTTCAAATCCTACATATGTTTAACTGATGCCGCTCTAGCTAGGCACCATTACTAACGATGTACACACGTTGTGTAGTTATTTCATTACTAAGTAAATGACATGAAAGCAGGCGTCCGATTCCTTTCAGTTTCTTTTTGATAATTACAATGATGAGTCCATTACATTGACGACGAGGATGAAAAGCTGATTTTAACTGTCACCGGTGAGCATTCTTTTCATATCATAGCATACATTTCTAGCAAAAAGGAAAATAGTAAAGAGGGCCGGACATTTTCGTAACGTTAAGTCCCATTGTTTTACGTACATGTAAGTGCAGCAATATACACATCGTTAGTTTAACCAGTAGCAATATGGCGGAACAACCACTACTAGCAGTGACCGTCGTAAATGAAACAAGGACTTTGAAAACTGAACCATTCACTCACTACGACGATCAGATATCAACCGGTAAGGCTTGGGGAGATTGGTTATAGGGAATTGAGCATGAATTCCGCTATTTTCGAATTACTAAACCGTATTTTGAAAAAATGTTTTTCTCAAAAAATCTTCAGTTTGTGCACAAATTAACGTTAAGTAGTAAAGTACCTATTTATTTGTATGCACGCATTGGGATAGTACTGACCATCAATCCCATAAACAGAATTGGTGTAAAGATGTTAAAGGGACAGTATCGTCACGATCAGAGCAGACTTTCTATAAACAGGGCATGGAATCGGCATCCTAGTTTAAGATGAACACAGTGACTAAAATTACTGGCTCATTTATGCAGCAGTAACACGAATATGAGTATGACCTCATTATGTGAGTATTATTTTCAGTCACTGGGTTAAACTTGAAGTTGAACTCTGATTCCATGTCCTGTTGATCGTGACGATAAGCCCACCTTCAAGCAATAACTACCTGTTAGTCACATACAAGAAACACAATAGTGCATCTTTCTACAAGGAACACATCATTACCTTGTTAAGATCGCCTTACAAACTTATACGAAGTCACAACACAATGTAATTTGAAGGATAACTGTACAATGAGTTCACTACCCACGCAAACTATTTCTTATAGCTCTGACATACACTTTGTCTTTCCACACTAATGTACAAAAGTGTGACATTTTAGGAACATGGGACATTGATAATAACATAAAGTACTTTTTACTCTTAACTTTTTTCTGTGTACATTCCAAGTGCCTTGAGGATTGTGCTTTTCAAAAATTAAGACAACTTTCTAAGTAATTAAGTAATTACAAGGGAATCTTCTTTAAGATATATATGTTTGTAACATGGACAGACATTTATTTAGAAATTGACTAAAAGTACTAATAGAACAGATTTATTCACTCACATGTCCCTTTATAATGCTATTCCCCTAAGGATTGTTACCTGAAAAAATCAAGACAACCCTCCTGGTATTAAACAAATAACAGGGATCATCTTCAAAATATTCCTAATCCGTGCGAACGGATTACTAAACCGTCTTGACGGAGTTGTTAAACCGTGTGAAGGATTCCTAATCCGTGCGAGCGGATTACTAAACCTTGCGAGCGGTTGTTAAACCGTGCGAGCGGTTCTAATCCGTGCGAATGGATTAGGAATTCGTGCGCCGCGGTTTAGTAATCGTTCGCGCGGTTTAATCCGTTTGCGGTTTTAATCCGTTCGCACGGATTAGTAATCCAATAAGGTCATCATCAGAACAACTACTTCCATTGACCTCCGCCATCTTGAATCAACTAACGTGCGTGTGTAACGCATGCGTGTGGCGGATTGCTAAACCGTGCGCGCGGTTGTTAAACCGTGCGAGCGGATTACTAATCGTGCGAAGCGGATTACTAATCCGTGCGAGCGGATTACTAATCCGTCGCGACGGATTACTAAACCGTCTTGACGGTTGTTAAACCGTGCGAGCGGATTCCTAATCCGTGCGAGCGGTTCTAATCCGTCGAACGGTTCCTAATCCGTCGAGCGGATTCCTAATCGTCGACGGATTCCTAATCGTCTTGACTTCTAATCCGTCTTGACAGTTCCTAATCCGTCTTGACGGTTGTTAAACCGTCTTGAGCGGATTACTAATCCGTGCGCACGGATTACTCCATTGAATTTTATTTCTTACCACTGTCCCTTCCGGGCTTCGTAAAAGGGGTTAGGGATGTAAATGAAAAACATTTGAGCAATTATTTCATTCTATTGTCGCTTTCCTGTCAATTTTCAAACATGTCTGTCCATGTTACAAATATCATGTCTTAAAGATGATCCTGTAATTTCTTAAGTACCAATATTATTTTCTTATTATTTGTTATGCACAATCATTAAATGCTAAGGAATGTTCAGGAATAGATTAGGACAAAATAGTTGCCTTTATTTGACCCTCCAGTTAAACACTCCAATAGTTATCATATGTATACCCATTAGTGTGGAAAGACCCACTTATTATTTATTTTGTAAGTTCTTTAAAACAGTTTTCTATATATTTAATGAAGAGTTGTACTTTTTACAGATTTTGTTTGTGTCTCACTCAGCCCTGTAGTGGCTGTCTTCTACAGCCTGTGCATTACCAGTCAACAATTCTTAATTTGGTAGTTGACAAATCTATTAAGACCTGTCCACCATAAAACTCATATAAGCGCCCTCAAGTCACCGGTTTTAAAAGTGACATAACCATTGTTCTTAAGCGTTGCAATTGTATTGGGTCAAACTATACACCAAATTGTAAACTTAGTATGAAAAACTAAATTTCGTCATCGTGATGTCATCCGGTTTCCATTTACAGTCTCATGAATATTTAATTAGCAAATCCATTTTGAACCATAACTCAAGAAGTATACACTCGATACTTAAACTTTTTGCAGTTATAGACTTGATGGGTACTGTGAATGTGCGCTGTGGTATCGTGACCTCATAATGACCTCTACTTCCGGTTCAACAGGAAGCTTGAATAAAAATCAATATTTTAGGGTACAAAAACAATGCGATGAAGTTTCTTTAACATGTTAGAACAAAAATAGTACTGAGGAATTATTATTTTTTTTTTGACTGCACCCAAACATCCTCACGAATGAAATGCAAATAAACCACACATTATGAATCGTAACAGCTTTGTGTTCGTCCGAAGGACAAACACCTTGCAAAAACAAAGGTCAAGATCATTTCATGCAGACTCCTGTACCTTAACAACTTATCTGACATTAAATTCACAAACACGACCCCACTTTGACCTTTCCTTCCAGTCCAAACAGGACAAAACAAGACACCCTCAGTATCAGTCTCCGTTGAAATAGTTCATGGCATACTCCAGTATCTAAGGTCAAGGTCATTAACTGTAAACAACACAACGTCATTAACGTGTAACAGCTCTGTGTTCGTCCAAAGGACAAAAACCTAAATGTCTAGTTCTTCTTCCTTTCCGGCAAAACCCCATTGCATTAACACGTGCACTTTCTTCGCGGCAAATGGCCTTCTTAGCATTGTCAGAAAGAGTCAACTCATATACCATATGGAAGCTTATGCCTTGACTTAGTTTCTAAATGTCATTAGACTAAAATTCTTAATTAATTAGCTTAGTTATAGTCACGTGAATATTTAATTAGGCAATCTTGTTATCACCATATCTCAAGAAGTATACACCCGATCATCAAACTTTTTTCAGTTATACATTTGTGGGGTACTGTAGATGTGCCTTTTGGCCTGCAATGTCCTGTGATGTCATCATGACATCATTTATAGCGCATTTTGTATCTGTGTACAAAACACATGCACTGAAAAAGTTGATGTGACCATGTCGCTTCCTTATTCGGCAGTAATTCTCCATATATCTGTGTACATAATACACAAACAGATATGACGTGGGACTTGTTTGCGAGTCCAATTAATTACGATCTTTGTACGCAATAATAATACATAGATTCCATATAGTAGTCCACACACTTTGTGTAGTCATTGCATTCCTAAATGAAATGAAAGCAGAGTGCGTCCGATTCCTTTCAGTTTCATTTTGATAATTATAATGAGTCCATTACATTGGCGGACGAGGATGAAAAGCGGTGAGTATTCTTTTCATATGATAGCATACATTTCTAGCAAAAGGAAAATTGTAAAGAGGGCGGACATTTTCGTAACGTTAAGTCCCATTGTTTTACGTACATGCAAGTGCAGCAATATACACATCGTTAGGTTAACCAGTAGCAATATGGCGGAACAACCACTAGCACCGTCGTAACTGAAACAAGGACTTTGAAAACTGAACCATTCACTCACTCCGACGATCAGATATCAACCGGGAAGGCTTGGGAAGATTGGTTATAGGGAATTGAGCATGAATTCCGCTATTTTCGAATTACTCAACCGTATTTTGTAATTTTGTTTTCTCAAAAAATCTTCCCTTCAGTTTGTGCACAAATTAACGTTAAGTAGTAAAGTACCTATTTATTTGTATGCACGCATTGGGATAGTACTGACCATCAATCCTATAAACAGAATTGGTGTAAAGATGTTAAAGGGACAGTATCGTCACGATCACAGCAGACTTTCTACAAACAGGGCATGGAATCGGCGTCCTGAACACCGTGACTAAAAATTACTGGCTCATTTATGCAACAGCAACACGAATATGACCTTATTATGTGAGTATTATTTTCAGTCACTGGGTTAAACTAGAACTTGAACTCTGATTCCATGTCCTGTTGATCGTGACGATAAGCCCACCTTCAAGCAATAACTTTAATTAGCTGTTACGACTACCTGTTAGTAACATACAAGAAACACAATAGTGCATCTTTCTACAAGGAACACATCCTTACCTTGTTAAGATGGCCTTACAAACTTATCAAGTCACAACACAATGTAATTTGAAGGATAACTGTACAATGAGTTCACTACCCACGCAAACTGTTTCTTATAGCTCTGACATACACTTTGTCTTTCCTTTTAACATCAACCTTAACTTACAAAATTATGTATTTGTGTCTTTCCACACTAATGTACAAAAGTGACATTTAAGGAACATGGTACATTGATAATAAAATGAAGTACTTTTTACTCTTAACTTTTTTCTGTGTACATTCCATGTGCCTTGAGGATTGTGCTTTTCAAAAATTAAGACAACTTTCTAAGTAATTAAGTAATTACAATGTTTGTAACATGGACAGACATTTATTTAGAAATTGACTAAAAGTACTAATAGAACAGATTTATTCACCCACATGTTGTCCCTTTATAATGGTATTTCCCTAAGGATTGTTACCTGAAAAAATCAAGACAACCCTCCTGGTATTAAACAAATAACAGGGGATCATCTTCAAAAAATTATGTTTGTAACGTGGACAGACATTTGTCACAAATTGTCTGTCCACGTTACATACGGGGTATATTTCACATGCTAATTTCTTAAATACCCAGAAGATGTCTTAGTTTTGGCTCATAACAATCCAAAAGGTACGAAGCCCGGGAAGGGACAGTGGTAAGAAAAAAAATTCAATGGGTAATCTGTTACAGTTAGTAATCCGTTCGCGGTTAGTATTCCGTTCGATCGGATTAGTAATCCGTTCGCACGTTTTAGTAATCCGTTCGCACAGATTAATAATCAATAAGGTCATCATCAGAACAACTACATGTACTTCCATTGACCTCCGCCATCTTGAATCAACTAACGTCGTGTGTAAGCGCATGCGTGTGGCGGATTGCTAAACCGTGCGCGCGGTTGTTAAACCGTCGCGAACTGATTACTAATCCGTGTGAGCGGATTCTAATCCGTGCGAAGCGGATTACTAAACCGTCTTGAACAGATTGTTAAACCGTGCGAGCGGATTCCTAATCCGTGCGAGCGGATTACTAAACCTGCGAGCGGATTGTTAAACTGTGCGACAGTTCTTAATCCGTGCGAACGGATTACTAATCCATGCGACCGGATTCCTAATCCGTGCGAGCGGATTCTAATCTGTGCGAAGCGGTTCCTAATCCGTCTGAGCGGATTACTAATCCGCGCACGGATTACTCCATTGAATTTTATTTCTTACCACTGTCCCTTCCGGCTTCGTAAAAGGGGTTAGGGATGTAAATGAAAAAGCATTTGAGCAATTATTTCATTCTATTGTCACTTTCCTGTCAATTTTCAAACAACATGTCTGTCCATGTTACAAACATCATGTCTTAAAGATGATCCTGTAATTTCTTAAGTACCAATATTATTTTGTTATTATTTGTTATGCAGAATCATTAAATGCTAAGGAATGTTCAGGAATAGATTAGGACAAAATAGTTGCCTTTACCCTCCCATGTCACACTCCAATAGTTATCATATGTACCCATTAGTGTGGAAAGACCCACTTATTATTTATTTTGTAAGTTCTTTAAAACAGTTTTCTATATATTTAATAAAGAGTTGTACATTTTACAGATTTGTTTTGTGTCACTCCTTTACCACAAGTTTTACTTTCTCCAAAACCATCCAATTGTCAACTTTGATCAACTTTTCCTCAATTGAGCTATGCTTACACCAGCATGACAACTTGCACAAAGGGTTATAAATTCATAATCTTTGTGCCGTCTTGTAGCAGTTTATTATATACCAAATCCCCTAATAACGTAACAGCTCTGTGTTCGTCCGAAGGACAAACACCTAAATGTCTAGTTATTATTATTAGCTGTTCCGCACTTTCCAGCGGAACAGCTCTTGTTTTCGTCAAGATTTTTATTTGTTTTTATTATTATTATTATTATTATTATTATTATTATTATTGGTTTCCGTCAAAACACCATAGCATTTGTACACGATTTTTGTTTACTCCAAAAGTTATACTTGGCAAAATATGAAAGAGTCAGATCCTATATCATATTAAAGCTTATGATATGAAGTTATCATTAGATTCTTAAGTGGGATTACCACAATCATTAAAGTCCACAAGTCCAGCTGCAATGGCTGCTTCCCGTATGCAAGGGTACACTAGACTGACCTGACTGGACGGCTGGTAATGGTGGGACAGCAGTGTTTTAGCCAGCGAGCCGTGCAGGCCGTGTTAGCACGGCCAGTTTTAAAAAAACACGGGCAATATTTTCAAGCACGGCTTGTATTTTTAAATCGAAGCCGTGCTAAAATATTTTAGAAAATCTATTTCAGTAAAAGGGAATTTCATGTCAATTTGTGATTTTATTTTATGAAAACAATTTTTGTTAACTTTGAAGTTTTCTTTTCTTGTGGACAATTTAAAACATAAAAGACGTAACATGAATAAATTTAATTTCACCAGTTTTTCACCTCATTTCGATCGCGATCGTGCACGCACAGCGGAGTCTCCGATTGACTTGTCACGCTTGTGGTCCGACTTTAGTCTGGTACACGTGTTGGTATAAAATCAACTCTGTATTTACATGTGCACAACCGAAACGGGGAACCAGTCCGTATTTCATAGACTTGATTTAGTCTATTCAGAGAACGTCAGTTACATCACGTCGGCCAAAAGGGGAAAAATAACAAACTTCTTCACAAAGGTAACAGCAAAATTGTCACGTTTAACTTACAACATGTACAATCAAAATACTTTGGGGTACAATGCAGTAGTAGGCCTACCCAAATTTTGTGTTGCTCAACGTCCATACTATTTTGTTTAACAATGCCATTTCATTTTCATGCTGATGTCTGATGAGAGTTTCATGAACTTGATCGGAATTGGCATCAGAATTTCGCCGTCATTCTGCCGAAATCAACTGATCAGAAAATTACCTTGTTAAAGAACAACACCTCATAATATCATACATAAATCCACTGGCAAATCTGAAATCATAAGCATTGAAGACCGATCTCACATGTCAAAAGCATGTCAATGTGCATACCACATCGTTCGTCGACTCGTGGTGCATGTACATTGCATGGTCGGACGTGTGTGCACGTGCGCGCGCTGTGATGTTGTGGGGCACTATAAATAGCGCAGAGGGCTTATACGTATGTACGTATACATTATGCGCCCGTGTGCAAAAAATAGTAAACTTGATCTAGTCACATAACACCTCAAAAAACAAGATGTACTTCAAACAAAATGGCAAATTGAAGAAATTAAGAAAAAATACAAAGGTCATTTATATGCACGTACATTTTTTTAAATAATTTTTTTAAATATAATTAAAAATTGTAGTGATTTGTCAAAGAAAACATTTGTGTCATATTCTCATTTACATAACTAATTGACATAGCTGTGGTTTAATACTATTAACTGATATTAAATTACATTTTATATTAAAATAAAATACATCGAAACATAATTTCATTTTAAACATGTAACCCTTTTTTTTAAATATAATAAATACTTGCTGGTATAAATACTAGTTTCGTGGCATACGCATTTCCAAATATATTGTGTTAACAAACTTTCTTAAAAACTTTAATTACTAATGGCTATCACTATGCAAAATTAGTGGACTATTGCACATTCTGTATTTTCTGCTAAACTTATTATTTTTTGTTTAAAAAAGGAAACAATCTAACCAAATTAGCTAATTTTTACCTGAAAAACAGGTATCAGAAATGCATTAGAGACCACCAGAGAGCATCTAAAATAGCCAGAGCTTCCAGGGTCCTTAAGCAGGCCCTGGACCTCGGCCGTGAGGTACTTCGCGCTCCGTGCTCAAGTTGTGTGCTTTGCACACAAATTTTGGACTCCAATAAGTTGCACTCCCACTTTTTTTTTTTGCACTCCCACTTTACCAAATCCTGGCTAAAACACTGTGGGACAGGAATGGTGGATGTGGTCATACCAGCATCAGATCCAGATAACAAGGGTACAGACACTGTCACTGAGCTTGGGGTTGAAACCTCCCCCGTTTTATGATGAGCCTGGCGTCTGGGTCTGGGCCGTACGACTATGCTTAGCCTTCGCCGGTAGGGTAGGGGGAGCTCTCGTGCCTCACCCGTCACCGGAGTCACTCGCAACCGGGCTGGAGGGCGAACCTGACGCTTCGGTCGTGGCATCATTGAAATGATTGATGCAATACAATAGACAAACTAGCTGCAGTTGTAATCAAGGGCTTGTAGTCGGGAGACTGGACTCGAAGGTCGCCTCGTAAATTGTAAAGTTAACGTTAGGCCCCTATGACAACAAATTCAGGCCAGTTAAAGGTTGTGCAACCGCAAACAAAACAAAGAGGTGTGAAGGCCGATGTACTGCAGTGATTAATCAATCCATAAAAAGACAACAGAAGATCTAACTAGTAACTGTTACATCGAAGATGAACTACTGTCACAAAAACTCTTCTAATGATGAAGAGAATCCAAAAATTTGTGTCGCCACACGAGCTGTCTCACGAGTTGTGCGCACCAGTCGATCTGCCCCCGAAGAAATTTATTCAATAACGTTAGTTCTTGAAAATAACTATTTGTTACAACCAACCGAAACTGGTCCGTTGTAATATATCTTTTGTAAGATTATATACATGTTTGGTCCATAGATGAGATGAAGGGAGATGGAGACAGAGACGAATGCTCAGTTCATCATGTCACCTACGTATGTGAATGGGGGTCAGTAAACGGAAGCCAACAACATCCCACTTACTAGCAGACATTCCACTGAA